>CM035426.1:17711704-17760722 GCA_020310875.1 Ceratopteris richardii | reverse complement strand
CGTGACATCAAAAGAAGATTTCTTTCCTGGTTAGAAGGTCAAAAGCTACTACAAGAATTATGTGAAGAATTATGTGAAGGATGTACTTATGAGGGTCATTAAAATATCAGGGGCGGCACATAATGAGGATCCTACAATCTTTACTTAGGAGCTCATAAATGAACCAAGACGTCCAATCCAAGTGATTTGTTTGGTTAAGAAAGAGACCTCAGCTTGCATTCAAAAGTGAGAGTAAAAGTGTAAGTGGTAAAAGTGTAAGTGGATAAATGACTGTTGCCGCCAACCATTCGTGACGACTGCCTAGTTTTGAGTATCTAATTCAAAACTAGAGGCCAGCACCATATTTGACCTACCCCTCCAATTTTGGGCAATCAATCAGCACATATTCAGTGAACGTGGGAAATTGACAAGGCCCTCTTGGCCTATTGGAGCTTACAAAAGTAATAGAGTAGTACTCATTGAGGATATACATATATATGTATGAGGCTTATTTTCGGCATCTCTTTTGGTCCTCTCTTTGCACTTTGTAGCTACAAGCCTACTGTAGGAAGTCACTCTGTGGTGAGGATACAGAGCGTGGGCTTCTCAGTGGAGGGCTAATAGCACTTTAGTGTGAAGAAGTGGCTTGGTTTTGTCATTCAGTGTGAGCTAGTTGTATTTCTCTGCTCTTTCACTTAGATCAAGTCTTCATATCTGTTTACTGATCAGTGCAAGTCTTCGTCTACTTGTGTTCACTTGATCGGACGAATATCTTGTATTGATTCTTTTAGTTCTGGGTTGGCATTTAAGAACAAGCATCAACATTTGAAGCATTTCTTTTGCCTATATTGTAATCATATGTTCGGAATAAGGAGCGTTTCCATCCTTCACAATTGTCAATTTTCATTAATTTTCTTTTTGAGTGTCTACATTATTGTACAACTATTGAGACTTGCTTGCTCACAGAAATGTTAACGGGTATATTTCCCTAAGGAGAACCTCCCTTGAGTAGGGGAAGTAGTGGAAGTACATATTATCGTCTCCTACTAAAAGGAGATACCCTAGTACCTTCTCTACAGTTTGGCATGCCCAATGGGACCCTTACATTTCTATGAGAGGCCCTCAGCATAGTAAATAGTCATTTTCCATTATTTTTTGCGCTATTGCATCTTGCAAGTAGGTACACGTCCCATACGCGAGCAGATAAGCAACCTCTTCATTTATGAAGGAGCCTTAAAAAGTCAGCTATATCTTGGACTAGTGAACCAACATCCCCTCTACCTCCTTTGAATTTATGCATTGATTTGGGTGCGACTCCATTGTCAAAAGAAAATCATAGGAGAACATTAGACTTATCCTCAGATATGTCATATGCAAACACTAGTGCAAATGGAGGATCTCTCTCATTTACTCTCCAAAATCAATATTAAGTTCCCTACCTTCAAGGTACAAGCTTATGAGGATGCTGATGATCAATGGACATTCCAATGCTAATTGTCCTAACAGGGTAAGTTGTCAATTTTGTGTAAAGGACGGCCATGAAGCTAGAGACTGTTACTACCTCAAGGGTACACAGCAACGAGGTAACTCTCAAGCTCTGGATTCATATTATGCTAGTACTTCAAATGTACCTAATAGACAGGAGAATCGTACAACCAAGCCTATATATAATAGGCCATTGATGTGTTATCGCTGTGGTGATTATGGCCATATGCAAAATAGGTGTTCCCTTCTAGAAGATGCACCCCCTTGTGAGCATTGTCCAGAGGCCAAGGATCACTATACGAAAGATTGCCAAGAAGCCGCCTTGCTCCAATTCACATGATTGCAGTCTCCCCACAAGTAGAAGGTGTGACCACTCAATCTTATGCTGTTTCATCTTCTTCAATACCCATGATGACTAGAGCCAGACAAGTGGCAGCAACCTATAGAGAGGAACAACAAGAACTCCAGGATAGGGAGGAGGAAAAGAAGACGGGATGGAAGGGCCGAGCAGATATTGAAGGAGCTTATGAAAGGATGGCTACTTCACTAGGGGACCAACCAACAAGTCTGCAAGAAGACACACATGTGGTAAACATGGAGCACATCTTGAAGGGTATTCATCACAAGGTTAGTTTGCATGAACTCATAAAGATGGATTCAAAAATAAGGAGTGACTTATTAAAGATTATACACGCTGCTCACTTGAGCCAACCACCTAGCATAGATGGTTTCATGGTTGATTTTCCCCTTGCACCCCTGGCAGACTACCAAATCTCAAGGTTATCTATTTTTATAAAGGATGAAGCTCTCACAGGTGTGATCATAGATGGAGGCTCTGGCATCAATTTGATGCCAGATTTCACAATGAGGAAACTAAATTTGAACCCCAACCAAGATGGCACCATTCACAGTTACACTAGCAGATGAACATCGGGTTGCACCACTTGGCATTATTGAAAAGGTACTGATGGTAGTACAGGGTTATCACTTTGTTCTTGATTTGTTGTTATTGCACTTCCACAGGAGACTTCTTACCCTTTACTCTTGGGGAGGCCTTGGCTAAGACAAGCAAAAGCTTTGCAAGATTGGGGGAAAAACAAACTGTGGATTTCAACAAACACCAATAGCCAACTACAACTACATTTGGAAGAAGGATTCGACTCAGGGAAAGCTACTAGGTATACTGTGGACACTCAGGTAATGCCCTCTTTACCCCAAGAAGAATACACATTATTGAATTGGATGATGGAAAGTACAGAGTGTTTCACGGTGGAAATCAATGAAATAGAAGAAGAAGTTGCAGAAAAAGGCCATGAAGCTCACAAGGAGTTAGAGAATGAGAATTTGCACTTGAATACAAACATTGAAGGGACAAAAAATATAGAAATATCAGGGAAGGAAAGTTATGAGCCTGAATGCAGAGAAGATCTTCCCTTTTCGGATATACCTCAAGGATGGACCAGAGAACATACCTCAAGGATGGACCAGAGCAAGTACTTGAGGAAGTAGCCGGACACACTTTGTATAGCTTCCTGGATGGTTTTAGTGGCTACAATTAGATAGTGATCCATCCTGATGATAGAGACAAAACAGACTTCGTTACTCCACGGGGCACTTATGTCTATACCTGCATGGCTTTCGGCTTGAAAAATGCACCAGCATCATTTAATAGAACAATGTATCTGATATTGGGAAAGTGGTTAACAACCTTTCTGCACATTTTCATGGATGACTTTTCAGTGTTTTCAGGCGCAAATAGAAGAGCAACAGTTCAAGATTTCCATGATCATTTGGAAAATCTAAAGGAAATCTTTGAGCAATGTCTCTGAACACGTTTGAAGTTAAATCCTGCTAAATGTCACTTTTTGGTCACTAAGGGTACTCTTCTTGGTCACATAGTATCTGCTCAAGGCATAATAGTTGACCCTAGAAAGGTTACTGCTATCCTTTCCATGCCCATTCCACAAAGCCCAAAGGAAGTGCAAAGTTTTTTGGGCCATGCAGGATACCATAGAAGATTTATACAAATGTATTCAAAAATAGCTAAGCCCTTTTCAAGGCTTACTAGTAAAAAGGTCCCCTTCTCATGGAGTGCTGAAGTTGAGAAAGCATTTTGTGAACTAAAATTGAGGCTATGTACTGCTCCACTTTTAAGTGTTCCTAACTGATCATTAGAGTTTCATGTGCATACAGATGCCAATCTTCATGTTGTTGGTGCAGTTCTAGCTCAACCATCATCACACAAGGTTGATAGACCTATCTCCTATGCCAACAGACTACTCACCAAAGCAGAAAGGAACTACAGTACGACCGAAAAGGAAGGTTTGGCTACTGTATTTGCTCTTCAGAAGTTTCGGCCTTACCTTCTTGGTGTACATTTTATAGTCATATCTGACCATCAGCCCTTGAAGTACTTGATAAACAAGCCTAGAGTAGTTGGAAGGGTTCATATTAAGCCAAGAACAGAGCACTACATGGCAGATCAAGTATCTAGGACTGCAATGAGCGAGAAGGCAACATGGTGGATAGTAATCTCTTCCTAGTAGCAACTCACGCTGATTGCTATGATGGAATTTTCTCATTAATGATGAACTGGTGGATAGTAATCTCTTCCTAGTAGCAACTCATGCTGATTGCTATGATGGAATTTTCCATACTCTCATTATCGGAAAAGTCCTAGAACACTTGACACCTATAGAAAAGAGAAGATTGCTCCTTAAAACCAAAGCGGCATTCGAATTTATTATCAAAAAAGAAATTGGAACCAAAACCATTGGAATTGAACCTCCAATTAGGAGACTGGTGGCATTAGAAGAATACAGAGAAGGAGCAATGCAAAAACTTCAGGTAACACAAGAAGAGCGCAAGAGACTGCACTACAGGTATCGTAGGTCCAATGAAGTACAGGAAGGATCCTTGGTTTTGGTGCATCAGATCCCAACAGTTTCAACCAAATTGGTGCCCAAATGGATAGGACCATACAGGGTGGTAAAGGTATTACCACATGGAGCAGTACATCTGGAGGATTTGTAGGGTAAGAGGATACCCCTAGTCAATATCTCCAGGGTTAAGAATTACCTAAATTAAGTCAAATGGGAAGCACTTTGTTCACTATATATACCGTATTTCATGCAGTGTTTGCAATTTATTTTGGTCTTATTGAAATACGCAAATAAGAAGGAATTGCATCGGGATGGTGCAAAGACTTGATGTGGTGGTCTATATCACATCATCTCTCTCTCTCTCTCTCTCTCTCTCTCTCTCTCTCTCTCTCTCCTCTCTCTCTCTCTCTCTCTCTCTCTCTCCCTCCCTCCCTCCCTCCCTCCCTCCCTCCCTCCCTCCCTCCCTCCCTCCCTCCCTCCCTCCCTCCCTCCCTCCCTCCCTCCCTCCCTCCCTCCCTCCCTCCCTCCCTCCCTCCCTCCCTCCCTCCCTCCCTCCCTCCCTCCCTCCCTCCCTCCCTCCCTCCCTCCCTCCCTCCCTCCCTCCCTCCCTCCCTCCCTCCCTCCCTCCCTCCCTCCCTCCCTCCCTCCCTCCCTCCCTCCCTCCCTCCCTCCCTCCCTCCCTCCCTCCCTCCCTCCCTCCCTCCCTCCCTCCTCCCTCCCTCCCTCCCTCCCTCTCCTCTCTCTCTCTCCTCTCTCTCTCTCTCTCTCTCTCTCTCTCTCTCTCTCTCTCTCTCTCTCTCTCTCTCTCTCTCTCTCTCTCTCTCTCCCTCCCTCCCTCCCTCTCTCTCTCTCTCTCTCTCTCTCTCTCTCTCTCTCTCTCTCTCTCTCTCTCTCTCTCTCTCTCTCTCTCTCTCTCTCTCTCTCTCCTCTCTCTCTCTCTCTCTCTCTCTCTCTCTCTCTCTCTCTCTCTCTCTCCTCTCTCTCTCTCTCTCTCTCTCTCTCTCTCTCTCTCTCTCTCTCTCTCTCTCTCTCTCTCTCTCTCTCTCTCTCTCTCTCTCTCTCTCTCTCTCTCTCTCTCTCTCTCTGTAGCTCCCGCCACACCCTTCTACTCCCGCCCACAGCCCCACAGCCACCCTCCCTCCCTCCCTCCCTCCCTCCCTCCCTCCCTCCTCCCTCCCTCCCTCCCTCCCTCCCTCCCTCCCTCCCTCCCTCCCTCCCTCCCTCTCTCTCTCTCTCTCTCTCTCTCTCTCTCTCTCTCTCTCTCTCTCTCTCTCTCTCTCTCTCTCTCTCTCTCTCTCTCTCTCTCTCTCTCTCTCTCTCTCTCTCTCTCTCTCTCTCTCTCTCTCTCTCTCTCTCTCTCTCTCTCTCTCTCTCTCTCTCTCTCTCTCTCTCTCTCTCTCTCTCTCTCTCTCTCTCTCTCTCTCTCTCTCTCTCTCTCTCTCTCTCTCTCTCTCTCTCTCTCTCTCTCTCTCTCTCTCTCTCTCTCTCTCTCTCTCTCTCTCTCTCTCTCTCTCTCTCTCTCCCGCCACACCCTCCCTCCCTCCCTCCCTCCCTCCCTCCCTCCCTCCCTCCCTCCCTCCCTCCCTCCCTCCCTCCCTCCCTCCCTCCCTCCCTCCCTCCCTCCCTCTCTCTCTCTCTCTCTCTCTCTCTCTCTCTCTCTCTCTCTCTCTCTCTCTCTCTCTCTCTCTCTCTCTCTCTCTCTCTCTCTCTCTCTCTCTCTCTCTCTCTCTCTCTCTCTCTCTCTCTCTCTCTCTCTCTCTCTCTCTCTCTCTCTCTCCTCTCCTCTCCCTCCCTCCCTCCCTCCCTCCCTCCCTCCCTCCCTCCCTCCCTCCCTCCCTCCCTCCCTCCCTCCCTCCCTCCCTCCCTCCCTCCCTCCCTCCCTCCCTCCCTCCCTCCCTCCCTCCCTCCCTCCCTCCCTCCCTCCCTCCCTCCCTCCCTCCCTCCCTCCCTCCCTCCCTCCCTCCCTCCCTCCCTCCCTCCCTCCCTCCCTCCCTCCCTCCCTCCCTCCCTCCCTCCCTCCCTCCCTCCCTCTCTCTCTCTCTCTCTCTCTCTCTCTCTCTCTCTCTCTCTCTCTCTCTCTCTCTCTCTCTCTCTCTCTCTCTCTCTCTCTCTCTCTCTCTCTCTCTCTCTCTCTCTCTCTCTCTCTCTCTCTCTCTCTCTCTCTCTCTCTCTCTCTCTCTCTCTCTCTCTCTCTCTCTCTCTCTCTCTCTCTCTCTCTCTCTCTCTCTCTCTCTCTCTCTCTCTCTCTCTCTCTCTCTCTCTCTCTCTCTCTCTCTCTCTCTCTCTCTCTCTCTCTCTCTCTCTCTCTCTCTCTCTCTCTCTCTCTCTCTGTAGCTCCCGCCACACCCTTCTACTCCCGCCCACAGCCCCACAGCCACCCCCCCGCCACCCCCTCATACTTCCCCCCACAGCCCCCACAGCCCCCCCCCCCCCCGCCACTACCTCATACCCCCCCCCACAGCCCCATAGCCACCCCCCTCGCCACCCCCTCATACTCCCCCCCACAGCCCACCCCTCCGCCACCCCCTGGTACTCCCCCTTGCAGCCCCCACAGCCACCCCCCGCGACCCACGGCAACCTCCACTCCAACCCCAACTCCACCCTCCACTCCACCCACACTCCACTCCACCCCCCTCAAACTCCACCCACACCCAACTCCACCCTCTCCCAACTCCACTCACACACCTTCCCACCACTCCCCACACCACCCGCACCACTCACTACCTTCCACCACTCAATATGTAAGATAGTCAAAAGATGATGGTGGAGCTTCCGTGACATCAAAAGAAGATTTCTTTCATGGTTAGAAGGTTAAAAGTTGCTACAAGAATTATCTGAAGAATTATGTGAAGGATGTCATTACAATATCACGGGCGGCACATAATGAGGATCCTACAATCTTTACTTAGGGGCTCATAAATGAACCGAGATGTCCAATCCAAGTGATTCCTTTGGTTAAGAAAGAGACCTCAGCTTGCATTCAAAAGTGAGAGTAAAAGTGTAAGTGGTACAAGTGTAAGTGGATAAATGACTGTTGCCGCAAACCATTCATGACGACTGCCTATTTTTGAGTACCTAATTCAAAACTAGAGGCCAGTACCATATTTGACCTACCCCTCTAATTTTGGGCAATCAATCGGCGCATATTCAATGAACATGGGAAATCAGCAAGGCCCTCTTGGCCTATTGGAGCCAATAAAAGCAATGGACTAGTACTCATTGGGGATATACATATATACATGCGGGGCTTATTTCTGGCATCTCTTTTGGTCCTCTCTTTGCAATCTGTGGCTAGAAGCCTACTCTAGGAAGTCACTCTGTGGTGAGGATACAGAGCGTGGGCTTCCTAGTGGAGGGCTAATAGCACTTTAGTGTGAAGAAGAGGCTTGGTTTTGTCATTCAGTGTGAGCTAGTGGTATTTATGTGCTCTTTCCCTTAGAGCAAGTCTTCATATCTGTGTACTGATCAGTGCAAGTCTTCATCTACTTGTGTTCACTTGATCGGACGAATATCTTGTATTGATTCTTTTAGTTCTAGGTTGGCATGTTAGCACAAGCATCAACATTTGAAGCATTTCTTTTGCCTATATTGTAATCATCTATTCGGAATAAGGAGCGGTTCCATCCTTCACAAGTGTCATTTGTCATTAATTTTCTTTTTGAGTGTCTACATTATTGTGCAACTATTGAGACTTGCATGCTCACAGAAATGTTAACGGGTATATTCCCTAAGGAGAACCTCCCTTGAGTAGGCGAAGTACTGGAAGTGCATATTGTCGTCTCCTACTAAAAGTAGATACCCCAGTACCTCCTCTCCACTAAGGATCTAGTTTATCGTTAGTTTTTTGCAATAAGTGATCCATCAAGTATCTCTTTCTTACTCTTTAACCCTCTAGTGGAACACTGATCTAGCTGGTTTCATTGTGCTAAGTAGTTGCTCGTACCTCAATAGGAACAATTTCCAACAATGTTAATGCTCCATACGATAGGGAGCTTGGGACAAGCGAGAACGTTGGACGCCATGCCATTTTCTAAAAGTTAGACTTATGCCCAATATTCATCATTGAAAGAGCAAGAAAATATTCCATCCTTCCTCCAAACACACTCTGCAATGGATGCTCGTGTCGATCCTTGTCCAATTGACAACATGCATGATGCAGAATCCACATGCATTTGACTTTCATAGTGGTCTAGATGAAATGATTGATAATGTTCTTGATCCAGTTAGCAGCTCATATATTTATCTAGCTAGTCACAACTTTGTAGTTGATAAAGAGGTTCCTCTTTCTATGCACATGTCTGTGCCTACTCAGTTTGAATCTAGCCTAGGGTCAAACACTGATCTTTCAAAGCAAGCTCCTCTACCAACTAATGATCCCGTTGTTTGTTCAAACAAAGTTCATCTATAGAATCCAAATTTTTGATCCTAATCAAAGTCCAAATAGAGATGTTCTTCAAACAAATGCTACAAATGAAACGTCCTCGAAGCAAAACTATTGTAACCTAGCCTCAGTTTTTGACATGTATGGATCCCCAACAAAGGCTGTAGGTGTTCATGTACAAGAGGATGCCACTCTAGTGCAGTTTATGGCAAATGCAAAAAGACATTTGCAAGCACTTGTGAAACGACAGAAGAAGCCAAGCCATTTGCACCCAATTAGAAGGTGACAAACTACTCGATCACACTTGAATGGAGGCATTGTACCTGATATAGAGGATCCTTTGAAAGAAGAGTACCAGTGTTCACCGCCTTACATCATTGTCCTTTATAATGGTTATTGTCCCCACATGTGGCATCATCCAAATCTATTAGCTATCATCATAGTTTGTGATCAGCCTATTTTGTATCGATGTTATTAAAATATTTTGTTGTCTCTGCCTCGTATTATATACCCTGTACATATTTGATAGCTCAATTGTGTCATTGATTGTAATGATGTAAACAATTCTTGTTTTGGTATTATATGGGGAAAATGGCATTTGTCCATAACGTAAGCACCAATTTGCAAATAATTTGAAGTCTTAATGCCATCATAAACATTAGGAACGTGTTTGTATGAATTTTACAATCGTTCCTCTCAGGATGCCTTTTCACAATAATATGATTTGGATAGTACTAAAGAGTTTCAAAGTGAGGAAACCGATTTCACTATTTAGTTCTACTGTTTACTTTCTTACAACATCTCTTTGTAATGGTTACTATCCACACATGACATTGTCCAAATCAATTAGCCTCATAGGATTTTGTATTTATCCTATTTTGTAACGATGTTTTTTATTGTATCTATCCTATTCCATACAATTTTAGATAGACTAACAGTGTTACTGATTGTAAGTTGTAATGATGTTTGGCTTATAGGTCAGATAAAGAACAAGTATCATCCACAACTGGTGCAAAAGACAATCTTACATCCTCAGCAAGTCAATCTCAGGCGGCAACAAAAGTTGAGCACAAAGATGCTCAAAAAGAAAAAAAACTAAATAAAGTATCATTTTCAACTCAAACTAATCCTAGTTCAACTCAAACATGTCCTATTTCAACTCAAACTGATCTTATTGCAACAACAATTGAGCAGAAACTATCAGTTTCAACTCAAACTGATCCTATTTCAACTCAAACATGTCCTATTTCAACTCAAACTGATCTTATTGCAATAGCAATTGACGAGAAAGTATTAGTTTCAACTCAAAATAATCTTGTACTAGTGTTTACACCAAAAGACAATGAAGAGCCTAAACAAATACTAGGCAAGTAAAAAAACGAAAGAGGTTGAATCATGTGATAATGGAACTGGAATTTATTGAGATAGAAAGGGACCCTCTAAAGATTCATTGTGGTCTTACAGAGGAGGAGATATAGGAATTGGAACATATTCCCAAGGATTTATAACCCAGGGCTCTGATTTTGGAAGTTGAAGTATTTATGAATATCCGAAGTAAGGAGGCCTTTCTTGATAATAATGCTTTTCATCAATGGTGCCTTGAACATTTCAATGTTTGGATTTGATACAATCTTCTCGAAGTTCAGGAGGAAATTTATGGATATTTGGGGAGGGTTCAGTGTTTTTGGAATTTTTTCAATCCATTTCAACAAATTGGCTCATTTCTAGGACAAGAATGTGGAGTACGGGGCTTGACAATACATTGATAATTGATACTACTACTTACACATTATTTTACAACATTAGAAGATGTTGTCTAATGTTACCAAAGATGATAATCAGGGAAAGACTTAACTATCACTTAGGAACTCTTTGTGATCAACTTTGGAAATGGTTAATAGCCCCAAATTGTAGTGATAATGTAGATATTATTTCGAGATTAATTCCTCTTGATAAATAGAGTTTGTCTATATAACATGGAATACATCGAGAGCATAGTCGAGATTACTGACATAATCAAAATTATAGACATAATCGAGATTATAGACAAAAACACTGAGTACTGCAAACTCTAGGGTGGCTATGAATGATTCTATTTCTGAACCTGTCAATCTTTATAGATCTATGAGACAGGGTTGTCCCCTTGCTCCTCTTCTATTTTCTATTTCTAGTGATGCTCTTGGATGGTTAGTCAAATACAAAATTGAACAAGGAATTATTTGAGGTATTTCTATGCCTGGATGAAAGTTAAAGAGGGTTATACCTTAAATCCAAAGTTTGCTTCTAATCTCTAGTTTTTGTCACAAAACTCATTATGGACTGGATGGGTGAATGTTGAACAAGCTTCTCCTTTGACTGTTAAGATGAATAAGTGCACGAAAAAAGGCTTTAACTCATGGAATAGCCTTAGGTCTAGGCAGGATATTGTGGCTCTTTTCTAACCACTCCATCTTATTGTGGCTTATCATTCACCAGGGCCTATGGAATTCTTATCCCCTCTTAATAATCTCTGCCTCACCCTTGGCAGACCAATAATCGGTTGTACCCCTTGCTTTGGCACACATGGAGAGCACAAATAGTATGGAACATGTGGGTTGCAAGAAATAAAGATGCTTTGGAGATGGTAGTAGGAATCAAATTTACAATTGTTGCAAAAGAATGAAGTTTGTTGGACAGGCCTACCTTTCTAGTATATGTGATGCTCCTATGCATCAAGCCATGTATTCAAAAAACATATGTAATGTTAGATACCAACAGTGGAGAGTCGCTCTCTCTACGATGTATTGTTCCAAGAGGTTTACGATGTATCTGTACCTTTTTGGTAATTGAAGGTGAGGTCTGCCACCTGTACAGTTCTACAATATCTCCTAAATTGAATTTAATCTCCATTTTCCATTAAAAAAAAAATTCTATGGGTGTATTCAAACTATTTCGATGGTTCATAAATGGCCTTTCCTTCCAAAATCATGCTTCCACCCTCACATCAACTCACCTGTTTGAGGGGTGTGTGTTTTTTTCTAAGGGGGGTAAGCTGCCATTCTTGTTTTTCTTTAAAAATGGAGGTTCAGCTGAAGCCTACTCCCCTGGACTTTAATTTTGAAATTGGAACTATACAAGTGAACTGACATAGTGCCCATGGGACCCCCCCCTATCCCACAAAGCAAGGGTTAGACGGTTTGCAGACTACCCGAAGGCGACTCACATAAGAGAGCTGGTTTCAACATCATACAACTCGTTTAGACTAGCTTTAGACTCACATAATGTCTTGTTATAGCTAGGGATTGAACCCCTTCCCCAGTCTCAAGAGGCGAAGAGCCAATCCAACTGAACTGAGCCACACTCTTTTTTGAGAGGGAACTAAAAAAATTAAATATTAATATAGAAGAGTTACAAATTGTGCTAGGGGAAAACCCTCACCAAATACAGATAAGCACTTCACCTTTTTTTTGAGACAAAAAGAAGATTAAATTAATGATGGTATGTGTAATAAATACTCAGCAAATACTGTTGGAGCAGGGGACATACATCTGGGTAGGATACAAATGAGAGAGATACAAAGGTTCTTGATACACAAGCTCATGTACATGAGAAAATCATGTAAAATCTCGAATTAGAGTACAACGTAAGTAATGAATCTCTCCACTAGTTGGGGAAGGTGTTATACAGATGTTTAGACAATTGAAAATCCTGAGGAATGGCTATCTTGATAGCAAGAAGACACCTCAGTGCAATGTCTTTGAACCCTCTACAGCTCTTGAATTTCTGCAACATGTATCTGGCAACATCAGCAAGGTGAACAGGCATGTGGGAAGTGCATTGAAGAAGCCTCTTCTGCAACACCTTTTTGTGTAGCAGCAACACCTAAAGCCAAGGAGGAGAGAAGTTAGTGATATCAATTATAGCAGTCATAAATGAACCCACCATTGACAATGAGTTCATTCCAGCTACAGTATCCCTTCTTGCAACACTGATGCTCTTTGATTCCTAGTTTGCAATTATGCCACAGAAATAGCCATCCAATCCAGATGCTTTCTTGAAGAAAAAAGCTAGAATGATTAAAGTACTTCTCATTAGGGCAACATTCCTTTTTAACATCCATCCAAGCTTTCCATAATCTACAACAAAGGGAACTGCCTCCAGCAACAAAAGAGTGAGGAGACACAATAATATCCCATAAAGAATCCAGGGATCTAGCTATCAATTTAGCAGCTTTATTAGGGAGGTAACAGATGTTCCAAGCCACCTTAGGAACTTTCTTATGATGAAGGTTGCCACCCCACAAAACTCTCCTGGCAAGGGCAATGACTTGGGAGAAGTGCTTCTTATTATTAGGCATCTAGCAAGCACTTCTCCCAGTGAAGAAAGGAGAAATTCTTACCTTTACATATAGATTTACCCTCCTATTAGGTGGGTATAGATATGGGTATAGGTATACCTCTTCTTATGTGGATATAGATAAATGGAAATGTAGAAGGAAATGTAGAAGGAAACGTGCCTCCGAATTTGCGAGGAGAAGCGAATATTGAACATCCATTTGAGGTTCGCAGATTTAGAAAGAGATTGTTGTGCGATGAATGTGTGTGTTACGTTGGATCTCACAAACTTAATGTTTGTCAACCAATGTTGATGGTAAGATTTTGCTGTTAGTTTTCAAAACTGCTGACGGACATACGGAGCATGGCAACACTGGGTCATCCGAAATTCCGGATATAGAAGAAAGGATGTTACCATGAAGAAATGGATTGGCGTACTCGCAGACGTGTAGGAGTAGGAACGAGCAAGTCCTGCAGTTCATCAGTTTATATATCTTGGATCATCTGAAGAGATGCAGAAGGCAAAGGCAGGGTATTACCACGAGGATCATATATTCGAGCGCGACAAGCTTTGCAGGAATGGCTCGTTCGAGGTACGCAGCGTCTCTCCCTGTGATGTGTGTGTGTGTGTGTGAGAGAGAGAGAGAGAGGACTGTGTATATGTGTAGAGATAAGAGGACTATTTTGTGCTGTTGATGTGCTTGCGCCTGCATTTTGGAAGAGCTGTGTTCTGATGATAATTGACAGGAGTGGTTGTGTGCGCAGTTTGGTAAGATGCTGCACCCAAAAGCTCGCATTGCTGGCTATGACAGTGGTGGTGTTCACAGTAGCGACAGCCGAAGCGGCAGAGGAGAGATGCGTCGAAGGTATAAAGGGCCGGGAACCTGTGTTCCCCTACTGGAGCATGTGCACGCAGCCTGCCTTATATTCTAGCGAGGTGTATAAATTGGAATCCGTGAATTCCGGGATGCCGGGCTTCCTATCGCCCGAGTGGGACGAGGATATGTCCACCTACTATGTTCGTCTGTCCGAACAAGGTGCCTTCTACCGATTCAGGTACAGAACTCGGGAGTCCAGGCCGTTCATTTCCGAGGGAGAAGACTTAATGATGGAGAACGCCGACAGCGGAAGGGTCTTGTCATGGAGACAGGAAGGAAAAGATGAGTTCTTCCTGGTCGAAGAGGAGGAGAGTGAGGCGGCCGCCATGTTTCAGCTGTCTGCGCAACGGGATGTGTCCTTGGCCTGTCCTCGCATCGACGGAGCACGGTGCCGTGCGTATAACATCCTGGCATCTTCACGCTCATCCTCCGCAGCCGGTATGGCCGCCCATCGGGAAGGAGGAACCATCTACATTAGGAGATCAAGTGAGCGCCTCCTAACGCTCGCTCTGAAGAGCAAGAGCTCCTACGATTTCGAAGAGGACGAGAGAGCTTCTTTACGCTCTGTTACAGAGGCCTAACAAACTGTAATGTATAGGCTATGGCGCTGCAGTCGGAGTTCAACATGTGCGTTTTATTTCTATGCAGCGCCTACCGATGTGATGTGGTGGCAACAGTATGTAATCCAAAAGTAGTAATCCAACAGGTTTTGACAGTCTTCTTGAACTATATACGCTAGTGTTATACATGGTTTTGATATTTGTGAGGTTCAGAGGTGCATAATAGTTCTGAAAGAAGAAGAAGAAGATGAAGGTGCCATTGAGACTCTTTCACTTTCAACGTGTGCTTAAAATTCATATATAAATTCTTCATCTAAAAAAAAAAAAAAGATAATTGTGTTGGAGAACTTGGCCATATTCCTTCATATTGTCTAGCAATGCAAAGATGCTACAATGTTAGAAAGGCATACAATAGATTCCTCCACAGCTATAGCTGAACTTAGATGAGAACGTTATACTAGAACTCATCTTTTCTCATGTTTTGGTTGAATCCTTCTTTTGCCTATATTTACTTTTTTGTTTCCATACCTAGTTACAGATCTTTGTCATCTTCTCCTCATAAATGTGTAGACATGCATGCACAAACACAAACACACATGAGAACATTATTGATGTGTAGAGATGCATTGAATATGTGTACATTCACTTTGTAATACATTCAATATTGTGTTATGCTCCAAGCTTCTTCGTCTTCCTTGTGTTGTTCAGACCTCCATTCACTTTGTAATACATTCAATATTGTGTTATGCTCCAAGCTTCTTCGTCTTCCTTGTGTTGTTCAGACCTCCAACTCCAACAATAGATATCAAAGCAGGTCATTGCTTCATCTAGGGCATTATTGACACCCCTCTGGGTAGAGTCTCTAAATCACTAGAAAATTGGTGAGCATACTTGGGGCGGTTACGAGTTCAAAATAGATTCTCTATGTGTGTCAAAATTTTGATATGCAGGGCTTGTTTCAACCTCTGAATGCACCATCATAGCATCTATGCAGATAATTTGTTCCTTTTGTGTCCAAACATATATACACGTTTTGATTCACGAGCGCAAGCATCTCGACGCTTGCTAAAAGTCTAGCACATCATGATAGGGTGTTTTTGTTCAATGTTTTGAGATAGAGTCAATTTTTTGCATCGGGTTATTTAGTTAGTAACCAAAACTAAAAGATATAATTTATTCTATGTGTTTCCTTTCTAGGTAAAGTTGGATGGTACGAATTACCCTTTGTGGGCATATATGATGCATCATGTATTGGTAGCATAAGGGTTGTGGAATATTGTGCAAAGTGTTGAGAAACATCATACTACATCTCTAAATATAGTAATTGAAGGTGATGCACATGGTGTTGAAAATAATGATCTTCAATCTTCTCATCATACTACATCGTGTTTTAGTTCTCATCGTGTTTTAGTTTTATCATGAAAATAATGATAAAGCAATGTTTCTTGGATGATAGAGATGGTCATGCATATTGATTGATAGTTTTGTTTGTGAAATATGCCATTATCCCTTATGCTCGCTCTTGCAAGAAAACTAAGGATGCTTGGGATACATTTACAACTTTATACCACACAATAAATATAGCTCATGTTTCTTACCTATAAAGAAAAATAGGAGAGAGAATATGAATGGAGGAGATTCTATGGAAAATTTTTGACAAAGATCAAAGATAGAAGGAGCAACTAATTTCTGCTAATGACATCTTGCTAGATAGTTCATTTGTGTAGACTCTTTTGAACAATCTTCTAGATTCATATCAGATTCTCTTTTTTGTTGCAAGATCAGCCCAGATAGAATTGGTCAATTATGCATGTTGGAGATTAAGCCCTCTTGGTCACTCAAAAGGGAAAAGGTAACTGCAGCTCATCTACTAGTAAGTAGAAATCTTTTAATGCTACACAATCTAGCTTGCCATACTCCTCCCTTGCATTGTGGGATTTGGGGGGTCCCATGCGCACTAGTCCCATTCACTTGTAATTTTTCTTCTTTATTTTAATTAAAGTCTGGGAGAATAGGCTAAGGTCTTTGTCATCTTCTCCTCATAAATGCGTAGACATGCATGCACAAACACAAACACACATGAGAACATGCATGTGTATATATTTGCATCGATACATATAACACATGTTGAAATCTCAAGGAAATGGATTAAGAAACCAAAGAAAAAAACTTACAAGGATTGAGGAACTTCAATATTAAGGACGACAATCAGAGTGATATCGACAATACCAAGGCTTTGAATAGGAATAGGCGAATGGATTAACGAAGAAAAGAAATAAGAGGAGTGCATTGAAGTACAATAAGAGCTTTCCTCAGAAAAACAAGAAATCGAAATGCTCATAGGAGCGCTCCACAACATCTCAAATGGAGCATATACGTGTGTGTGTGTGTCTCATGCATACGGACATAATAGATGCATATATGCTTAAATTGATACACACCATCATACATACACACGCACAAACATACATAAATACACACACACACACAAATACATACGAATACAAACACACACACACAAATACATATGAATACAAACATACTCATAGACACATACACACATACATAAATATACAGACATACATAGTCGGTTGCATTACTTGTTATTCAAGAATTAGGAAATCAAGAAAATGAAGATGAGGGTTGGAAATCAATACAATTCGTTTACACAAAACAATCATAATTACCTAGGAAATCATCCAGATATCTAATTGTCTTCTTTTTGTTCAATCAACAACTTGAAAACTTTGTAGTTTAAATATGGAAACATGCCACATCAATGTGACAATATTTCAGAAATCAAATTGGTAGTCCACATCCGATCATTGCTTAGTGATGATAAAAATTGATTCATTAAGGAGAGATCAGTTTCAAAGGCCATTATTGATGTGTAGAGATGCATTGAATATGCGAGGGATTGACTTTGACAAAGCTCATGACAGTTTGGAGTGGGACTTCATATTTTTCCTCTTTAGAAGGTTCTTTTCCCTCATCTTGTATATATGCCTATAACCCTAATGGGTCACTTACCTTTTGTACATTCACTTTGTAACACATTCTATATTGTGTTATGCTCCAAGCTTCTTCGTCTTCCTTGTATTGTTCAGACCTCCAATTCCAACAATAGATATCAAAGTAGGTCATTGCTTCATCTAGGGCATTATTGACACCCCTCTGGGTAGAGTCTCTCAATCACTAGAAAATTGGTGAGCATGCTTGGGGCGGTTATGAGTTCAAAATATATTCTCTATGTGGTGTCAAAATTTTGATATGGGCTTGTTTCAACCTCTAAATGCACCATCATAGCATCTATGCAGATAATTTGTTCCTTTTGTGTCCAAACATATATACACGTTTTGATTCACGAGCGCAAGCATCTCCACGCTTGCTCAAAGTTTAGCACATCATGATAGGGTGTTTTTGTTCAATGTTTTGAGATAGAGTCATTTTTTTGCATCAGGCTATTTAGTTAGTAACCAAAATTAAAAGAAATAATGTATTCTATGTGTTTCCTTTCTAGGTAAAGTTGGATGGTACGAATTACCCTTTGTGGGCATATATGATGCATCATGTATTGATAGCAAAATGGTTGTGGAATATTGTGCAAAGTGTTGAGAAACATCATACTACATCTCTAAATATAGTAATTGAAGGTGATGCACATGATATTGCAAATAATGATCTTCCATCTTCTCATCCTGTTTTAGTTCTTGTTGCACCTACTATAAAGCAATGTTTCTTGGATCATAGAGATGGTCATGCATATTCATTGATAGTTTTGTATGTGAAATATGCCGAAAACGCACAGCTATCTATCTCATACACATAGAAATTTGTGAGCTAGGTATGGCATCACAAAGATGAGTGAAATCTGTCAAGCAAGTAGGGGGCTTACTAAGTAAGAAATCTACTAGCTTATTCAAAATATCAAAGAGCTCATACACATCCAAGGTTACAAATTCAAAGTACAAAGTATCTTCATATACATTTGAAAAAACTCCCTATAAACTACGAATCACTTTTCCTATATTGTAGGCTCTATCAAACCTAAGTGTGATTGATTATTTATGGCTATTGTGAGGGGAATTACAAATTCAGATTTGAAGTTGATTTATTATGCTTAATCTCTTGCTTCATGTAGCACCAAGTGCCATCCATCCAATGTTCCATTTATGCATTAAAGTTGAAGCTTGAATCTCAACATACCCCCTCAAGCTTTAAGCTCCAAATCTTCATCCTAGCTTTAACAATCCAATGCCTTTCGTGCAGTTTGAAAGCTTCATTGAATCCAAATATTTGGTGAACATGTCAACACCCTCGTCCTTGGTAGTTATATGTTGCACTTAAACCTTCTTTGCCAATACCTTCTCTTTGGTGGAGTGATAATGTATCTATATGTGTTTGCTCCTATCATGGAACATAGGATTGGTAGATATGTACACACTACTCATGTTGTCATACATGATTCGAAATGAATTAGCCTAGAAACGTAGTTCAATCATTAGCTGCTTGAGCCACATAGGCTAAGAAGTCACTTGAGTTGAAGTTCTACATTAAGCTTCACTGAATGATAGACCAACTATGGGTTACTTCTTTGCCATCCAAGAGATGATGTTCTTGCCAAGCATCAGTGCATATCCATTTGTACTCTTGCTATATTCTTTGAATCCAACCCAATCAGCTTTTTCATATGCTTTTACGTACACTTCATGCTCAAAATTAAAGAATATACCTTCATTGAGTGTACCTTTGAGATATCTGAGTACCCTTTTGAGTGCAAGTAAATGTGGAACCCTAGGTCTTTTCATGAATTGATAGGTTTGGCGTTGTAATGGTGGCATGTTTCAATGATCCTACTATATACCTATATGAAATTGGATTCTCTGCTTCATTACCTTCCACTAAAGTTAATTTTGTGTTACCTCCATAGGTTTCCTCAATGGTGTGCATCTTGTAAGCCATTATGACTCAAATTCTTTGTCTATATAAGATAAATATGATTTTTCTTGTATATGACATCAATACCTAAGAAATACCTTATATTTCCAATGTTTTAGGTTATGAACTCCTTTCCAAGATTCTCTTTGATGTCCTTGATACCTTCTTCATGATCACCTTTAATAATTAGGTTATCTACATATACACATAAGTAGACAAATGATTCACCTTCCTTCTTATATAACAATGACAGATGTGGCTTGCTTTGGTTGTATCCATAGTTGATCAAATAGTCCACAAGCCTTTGATTCCATGACCTTTGGGCTTGCTTGAGGCCATATAATGCATTTTTGAACCTGAAAACATATCCATCCTTGACTTTGTCCTCAAAACCTAATGGGATTTCAATGTACAGATCTAGCTCCCCATTCTTAAATGCATTCTTCACATTAAGTTGATAAATCTTTCACAAAATTTGGAGAACATACTCAAGGTGATCTGAGCTCATTTTGGCCTTCGAATGCACTATCACAGCACTTGTGTAGGTTATTTTGGCCTTTTATGCCAAAGATATATACAAGTTTTGGTTCACCAGTATAAGCATCTCGAAGTCTACTACAGGTTTAGTAAAACTCATCAGGCTAGTTTTGTTCAACTTTTTTTAGATACAATCATTTTTCTGCATCAGGGTATTTTTACCAGTGGCCATGATTGAAAGTAGTGATGTATCTCGTATGTTGGCTATTGAGGATAAGTTAGATGGTATGAATTACCTATTGTGGGCTTATATGATAGGTCATGTAGTGGTTGCAAAAGGACTATGGAATAATGTGCAGGGTGTTGAAGAATGTCCTATTACACTTGTAAATACAGGTACTGAAGCTAATGCAGATGGCATCCAAGACGGTGATATTCTATAGATTCCTATTCGTGTTGCGGTTCCTGTTGCACCTACTATAGAGCAAATTCGTTGGGATGATAAAGATGCTCAGGCACATGCATTGATAGCCTTGTCTATCAAACATGCCATTATTCCTCACATTCACTCTAGTAGAATAGCTAAGGATGCTTGGGATACACTTACCACATTGTACCACGCTAGGAATGAGGCTCATGTTGCTTATCTTCAAAAATAGTTGGAGAGTGAGCACATGAATGAAGCTAATTCTATGGACATTTTTTTGACAAAGATCAAGGATTTGAAGGAATAGTTGATTTTCTACTGATGAAGTCCTTCCTGAAAGTACACTTGTGCAGACTATTTTGAATGGTCTTCCCAACTCATATCAGAGTTTTGCTTCTACTCTTCATTTGATGATGAAAGGCAATCCAAATGCCTTAATATTTGGAGAGTTAGTTTTTGTTCTACTACACGAAGATTAGTCTAGGCAGAACAGTTCTATTATGCATATTGCAGATCAAGCTTTCCTGGTTATTGAGAAGGGCAAAGGTAAATGGAGCTCATCTACTAGTAAGCAAAAATCTGCAAATCTTTCACATTTGAAGAAGGAAGATAAAGATGCAAAGAAATCAGAAAAGATAAAATTCTTTTGTAAATACTGTAAAGAAAATGATCATGTCATAAAGAACTATCCAAAAGTGGTTGCAAAAGAGGCAAAGAAAAAAGAGGCTGGAATGGTTGTTTTAGAGGCCTCTACACCAAAAACACAGTCTACAAATTTTGCGCAGAATGAAGAATGGGTGTTTACTACTGTTTACAGTTTTAACCCATCCTCCTATGAGTAGTGTATGTTTGGAGTGGACTCAAATGTTTGGTATTTTGATAGTGAGGCAACCAAACATATTATCTCACAATGTAGTTTCTTCACTTCACTTGAGCATGTCCCTACAAGGAATATTGTCACATGCACCAACAACTCCTCTTATCTTGTCATGGGAGTTGGTAAGATCACTTTGACTACTACTAATGGTAGTTCTTTCACTTTGTTGAATGCTTTATTTATGCCAAGGATCAAGAAAAATCTGTTATCAATTTCTACATTAGCCAGGATTGGCTTGGTTGTGAAATTTTGTTGATTACTGATGTATAGTTCATGATTTGTCAAATGGCAACAGGATTGTTGCTTCTGGCATTTTATGTCATGGGCTATATAACCTCATAGACTATGAAAAATTTGTGAATGATTCAGCATGTGCAGTACATGATTCTCAGGCTATATTAGATGCAAAGCTTCGGCATGCATGCTTAGATCATCTGACTTTTGCTAGTTTGCTACACCTGCAAAAATTTGAAATGGTATCCTCTTTGCCCAAACTTGAGGCACCTAGTAAACATGTTTTTGAAGGTTGTGTTTTGGGCCAAATGCAGTGTTCCTCCTTTCCAAAAGATGGTTCAATTTGAGCTACTCAAAAGTTGCAGCTCGTTCACAGTCAGATATGTGGTCCTATGCACACACCCTCTTTTGGAAAGTATCTTTACTTTGTGACTTTCATTGATGATTTTTGCAGGCATGCATGGGTATATCCATGCAAAGCAAAGTTTGAAGTGTTTATGTGCTTCAAAAAGTTTTTGGTTTTGGCTGAAAATCTGTCAGTATATAAAATGGGCACCCTCCATTTTGATCGGGGTGGGAAACATATGTCTTTTGAATTTAATACATTTGTGGTTGAACGTGGAATAAAACATCAGTGTACAGAGTCATATACACCTCAAGAGAATGAAGTTTCTGGCTTGAGGTTATCATGCGTGCAGCATATGTACTTAACAGGTATCCCACTAACGTGTTGTAGTAAATCACTCCATATGAGGCTTGTCATGGTCGTAAGACATCTGCTGCTCACTTGCATGTTTTTGGTTGTCTGGCATATGCATTAGTGCTTGAACAATATCGCAGGAACTTGGATGATAAAGTGGTAGAATGTATTTTTGTTGGGTACAGTTATGAAAGCAAAGGCTTTTGTCTGTATCATCCATAGACTAAATGCATTTTGGTTAACCATGATGTTGTTTTTGTGGAAGATGTTATTCAACCTTTACTATGTATGATGAGCCATCTGTTAGCTCCGAAGACATGTATGATACTTTGATGAATCTTTTTACAAGTGGACCAGTGCTGGTCCTAATGAGGCAACTTCTCATCAATTGCAGGTTTCATCTGATGATGCAAATCATTCCATTTGTGATGCACATTTGCATGATGCACTTGTTGATGAGAGAGCTCATATTGAGGAGGCAAAAAACTATGTCGAAATGGCCATTGCAGACTTTGTATGATAGCAAATTAGATGCACCTCTATCATACGATACTCTTTTAGGCTCTCATAGTGCCTCTTTTGCATCAAATTGCTATGCTATGGCTACCTCTAGTCTCTCTGATGAGACTAAGCCTGATTTGTTTGATGAAGCACAAAAGGTTGAACATTGGATGGCTGCAATGCAATCTGAACATGATGTTATCATGAAAAATGGTACCTGGTCCTTATGTGACTTGCCTCCTTGCAAGAAGGTTGTTGTCACTAAGTGGGTATACGAGCTAAAGTTCAAAGCTGATGGAGCAGTTGAAAGGTATAATGCTAGGCTTGTTGCAAAGAGTTATGCGCAGGAAAGAGGCATTGATTTTTATGAAACCTTTGCACCTACATGTCGAACGACTACCGTTCATAGCATCTTTGCACTTGTGGCTCATCGTGGTTGGAATGTACATCAGTTGGACATTAAAAGAGAATTTTGAATGCTGACTTGTATGAAGAAGTGTATGTTTTTTCGGCCCCGTGGCTTTGTGCAAAAAGGGCATGAAAACCAGGTTTTGTAGATTAAAGAAGGCATTATATGGTTTAAAGCAAGCAACACGTGCTTGTTATGAAAAGATACATGCCTATCTGATTACACTTGGTTTTGAGGACAGTCCAACTGAAATCACCTTATATGTTAAGCATGCTAATGATGTGCTTCTAATCATTGTTGTGTATGTTAATGACATGTTGGTCACTGGTCCTCATGAGAAGCATATTGCTAATATCAAGGCTGATTTGCATGCCTCAATTGAGATGTCTGATTTAGGGCATTTGCATCATTATTTGGGCATTTTGTTTATGCTTGATGGTAGAATAGCTTTGTGTCAAACAAAATATATTGACATATTCTTGTAGCTTTTTGGCCTTGAATATTATAAAACTATTGCCACTCCTATGGAGACAACTTTATGATCGAGTCTTCATGATGCTGGAGATGCATTTGATGTTGTTCTCTATCAATAGACTATTGGATGCTTGATTTACTTATGCATTACTCAGCCAGATATTCAATTTGTTATCTCACAAATGAGCAGATTTATGCATTGCCTAGGTGTCAAGCATTGGCAAGCAGATTAGCACATCTTTCGCTACTTTTGTGGTCACCGACTACATGGATTGTTTTATCCCAAGGCAAGATCACGACCACCAGATTTGCATGCTTTTTTTGACCTTGACTGGGGTGGTTGCTATGACACTCGTGTGTCCACTAGTTGCTTTTGCTTGATGCTTACTAGCTCATGTATATCTTGGTTGAGCAAGAAGCAGCCTATTGTGGCCACTTCTAATTGTGAGGTTGAGTATAGGGTAGCTTTCACAATGACTGTTGAGTGTGTGTGGCTCAGACGCCTTATGGCTGATTTAGGATGTTGGTCAATCTTTTTCCACCACCATCTTCACTGACAGTCAAAGCGCATTGGTAGTTGTGAGGAACCATGTGTTCCATGCTCGTGAAGAATTTTGATGCCAATGCACCACAATGTGCTCTGCTTCTCGAGAGCTCCACGATGATATGCTCAGGGTAGAAAACCAAGCTCCTAAGGCTGGACACAATACTTCGCACAGATGCTACAGAATACAGAGAAAAAACAATACATAGGGAGCATGAAGACAGACTTCTTAGGTCTTACAATTGCGGCCGAACTTATAGTCTATGACTGACCAGGCCACTATATGTTTTATTGAAGAGCATATACAAGGAAGTGTCTGGTGGCCATTTGGCCTTTCACATGGACACTAATGGTAACAATCTTCCACTAAAGGCCAATATGGCCAAAGTAACTATGGGAGAAAAATAAATAATGATAAAGAATACCTGAGTGTAAGTATACAAACTATACCTCCTACCTGATGGGCATGTTACACAGTATACAAATGACTATGTAAGATCAAGAATCCAGTGACAATAATGTGGAAAGCTATTATGTGGTAGAGCTTTAGTCAAAGCATCTACAGCATTATCTCAAGTGTGAACCTTCTCAAGAATAATGCGCTCAATGGCTAAGCAATCTCTAATGAAGTGATACCTCACCTCAATTTGCTTGGTCTTTGCATGACAGACCGGATTCTTAGCCAAAGCAGTGGCACTCTGACTATCACTGAGCAAATGAGGTACATGCTAAGGTAAAACCATATCACAAGCAAGACAAGAAAGCCACAATGCTTCCTTACATGCCTCACTTGCTGCAACATACTCTGCTTCTGTGGTGGACACAGTTGTACATTCTTGAAGACGAGATCTCCAAGAGATAGCACCTCCAGCAAAATGAAAAATGTACCCTGATGTAGACTTACGATTGCCTACATAACCAGCATAATCAGAATCTATGTAACCAATAATGGATGCTTTCCCTCTACCTAAGCATAGACACTTTTCCTTAGTGGCACTCAGATATCTCAAAATCATCTTGACCGCTTCCCAATGCTTCTTGCCAGGATTAGACATATATCTACTCACAACTCCCACTGCAAATGCAATGTCTCATCTCGTAGCTACCATAGCGTACATGAGACTACCAACAACAGACTAATAGGGAATTTTGGTCATGAATTGCTTTTCCTCATCTGATTTGGGGCAATCATCCTTGCTCAATTTCACATATGTGGGTAAAGGTGTACTCAATGCCTTTCCACCTTGCATATTGAACCGGTGAAGTACTTTGGATATATACTCACTTTCAAACAAGTATATGCATCTTTTACTACTATCAGAATTAATGTGCATGCTAAGAATATGTTTGGCATCCCCCGAATCCTTCATATCAAATGTCTGACTCAACTTCTTTTTGAGAACTGACAAATCATAAGAGCACTTCCCAGTAATCAACATATCATCGACATAGAGTATCAATCATATCAAGCTGCCCTCTACGCATCTCTTTGTGTAGAGACAATGATCCTCATTGCTTCGAGAATAGCCTTGAGATTTCATAAAAGCATCAAACTTTTGGTACCATTATCTAGGGGACTATTTAAGTCCATACAAGCTCTTCTTAAGCTTACAAACTAGACTTTCCTTGCTTGGAACTACATAACCCTCTGGTTGTCCCATATAGATCTCATATGTAAGATCTCCATGCAAGAAAGCAGTTTTCACATCCATTTTCACTAGCTCTAAGTCCTCCATTGCAACGAATCCAAGCAACATGCACAGGGTGGTCATCTTGACCACTGAAGAGAAGGTTTCCTCGAAATCAAGACCATGTTGTTGCTTAAAAACCTTTGCAAAAAGTCCAGCTTTATACTTTGGAGAAGCACTATCTGATGTGAATTTCAGCTTATATACCCATTTACATGGTAAAGCTTTCTTGCCCTTTGGAAAACTTACTAAATCCCAAGTACCATTCTTGTGAATAGAATCCAACTCACTCTTCATGGCACACTCCCACTTGACATGATCCTCTATCTGCATAGCCTCTTTGTAGCAAGAAGGCTGACCGGCATTTGTTAGCATAACAAAATCTAAACCTGGAACATATCTATCAGGTGGATGTGAGACACGTGCAGAACGTCTCAATGGTTGTTGAAAAAGAACGTGTAGACTGATCTGAATGGACATTCTCTCGAACATCCCTATGTGCAGTATTTTTATGCATGTTAACCGAAGGACTAGTATCCTCAAACACCACTCTTCTCACTTCAACCTCCTTAATGGGCTGTTTATAAATCTTAGACTCATTGAAAATGGCATCACTACTTCTGATCACTGTCCATGTTTTAGGATCCCATAAGTGATATCCAAATTGACCTTCTCGACCATATCCAAGGAAAATGCATTTCTTTGACTTATGATCCAACTTTTGTCTAAGATTCTTGGGTATATGAACAGATGCTTCACACCCAAAAATTCGAAGATGATCATAATATGGTGGCCTCTCTTTCCACAACTCTTGACCTACTTTCAGACCTTTGGCAGTACTAGGTGAAAGGTTAATCACATGAACTGCAGTCAATACTGCTTCTGCCCAAAAGCCTTATGAGAGGTTTGCATGATGCAACATAGAGACTACTCTATCTTGAAAAGTTCTATTCATTCTCCCAACTACATCATTTTGTACTCGGGTATAAGGAGCTGTAAACTCTCTATGAATCCCTCTAGATTGACAGAAAAGGTTGAATTCATGTGAGGTATACTCACCCCCGTTATCTACATGTAAAGCCTTCAGCTTAGTTCCTTTTTCATTCTCAATTGAAGCAAGACATTTTTTGAAAGTAGGGAATACCTCATCCTTCGATTTGATAGGATATACCCAAAATTTTCTAGTAGCTTCATCTATGAAAGTGACAAAGTAGAGAGGAGGACCTAAGGAACTAGTGGGCATAGGACCACACACATCTGTATGAACGAGATCTAAAGCCTAGATTGAAGAGTCAATGTGCATTCTATACATATTTCTAGTTTGCTTTCCATATTAGAAATGCTCACAAAATGAAAAATTGGAGAAAGATAACACAAGTAAGTAGCCAGAACGAGAAAGATTTTCCATTCCACTATGAGATATATGGCCCAAAAGACCATGCCAAATACAAGCCATAGGTTGTTAAGTAATAGCTAACAAGTGTTCTTTCTGTTATACAAATAAAGGATAAAGTGAGCCAACTTTGCTTCCTTTTGCAATAACCATATTGCCCTTTGATATGTGAAAGGACTGAGCATAGAAGACCACCTTGTAACCAAGGTCATCAAGTTGACCAACTAACATCAAACTATGTGATAAGTGAGTTACATGGCATACATTATGCATAGAAAATTTTGAACCATCAATGAACTGCACAACCACATCTCCAATCCCTACAACATCCCTTTGGTAAGAGTCACCAAGTCTCACAGTACCAAGAGACTTTTTGCATAATTAGAGAAGCATTCTTTGTGTGGTGTCACATGGAACGAAGCACCAGAATCTAGCAGCCATGTGTGGGAAAGAGAATCAGCCATAAGCGCCTCATATAGCACAGTACTATCAAGTGTCAACACATCAGCATCATCAGAAATAGCATTAATTTCTTCAATCTTCATAGTCGAAGTAGATAGTGCAGGTAACTGTTTAACATGCCCATCAACATTTTGTCCTTTACCTTTAGCATTCTTTAATGCATAACAGTCTTTCTTCATATATCCTTTCTTATGACAATAATGGCATTTGATATCCCTCTTCCTTGATTTACTTCTACTCATATTTTGTTGACCATTCTTTTCGTTGTTCTTGCTTCTACCATGTTGCTGATTCTTTCCTTGAAACATTATATGCATCTCCACTCTGAGTGCCAACCATAGCTTTCCTACGAATCTCCTCACTCAAGAGTGCTCCACATATGTCATCATAGACGAGTTTACCACCAGGTGCACTATTGCTAATAGCTGTGCAAAATGTATCGATGATGATGACAGGGTGCATAACAGCAATACTACTTTCATTTCATTATCCATATCCATTTTTGAGCTTGTAACTGGGAGAATATAGCATCAAAATCATTTAGATGAGCAGCAATACTATTTGTGTCCTTCATGTGAACGTCCTATAATTTTCTCATCAAATACACTTTATTTGATGCCATCTGTTTTCCATATGTATTGCATAACTTCTTCCAAAGTTCCTCTACACTTTCACAGTCTAATAGTGTAAAGTAAACATTATCTGCCAGGTGCAAGCGAATGGTAGACCTAGCCATTTCATCTAACTCATCCCAATCATCTTCATCCATGTCAGCAGGCTTCTTTGAAATCCCATTTACTAGCTTCCATTGCCTCCTTTGAATCAGCACATCTTTAATCCGATTCTTCCATAGAGCAAAGTCTCTGCCATCAAATTTTCGGAAAATTGTATTTGCCGTGCAAGTTATAGCTCCTCCTCGGAACACTGGCACTAGACCCTGATCCACCAGATGTGATTGAGACCTCTGATGCCATGATGGTAGAGAACTGAATAGAATGATAAAAGAATTTTGCCAGATTATCCTCTGCAAAATGAGCATATGAACAGTGTCAAAATATCATAAAAATGCAAGTACCGACATGTTTACCTACATAGTGAATCAGTGACTCCACTGCATATAATCAGTTACCCAATAGAAGCCAACTAGGATTATTGAGCACCTATGAACAACTATCATACATCTCCTATGGCGAGGTTGGGTAAGTCTTCCACCTGCATCACAGAAGAGACCCTGACATCTGGGTGTCTCCCTGTTAAGAAAACCTCACCACGACCCTCATTTTCAAACGTAAAAGGCTTTATGCAAGAACGTAACTGCTATATCAATGACCACATGGACGTACATAAGCGGTATCCATAGAATAGTGTGTATATACTCAATATATGTAGTAAAATGACACTAAAAGGCTGTATGCACAGCCCAAAAACTAGCTAGCAACACCTGCAAGTGTCTGTCAACTCTGATATTTTAGGCTCAAATGACCTGCATAAATTTGCAGCAGTAGCTCCCACCAAAACTGAAAACCTTTCCAGAAACTTGTAGTCTTGCAACTGTGGCCAAAAACACAGCCCCAAAGTTGATATTTATTGTCGGAGAAGTACAAAGAACACTCTTCTTGATGTTTATGGACCTGCATAAAGAGAACTATGTGTAAAAGTACTCCAAAAGGGCTCCAAAAGACACCCAAATATGCTTCAGAAATAGGCTTTGAAAGCAAAGAATGAAGCTTTGAGGGACCAAAACATGTTCAAGGTAATGTCAACCTTAGTTTTTCCCCTTCTTCAGACACCACAAGAGTGTAGCTTAGTGGCAAGAGATTGCCACGGTTAAGCGAGCTCTGGGGGGAACAGTATTGGGATGGGTGACCTCCTGGGAAGTACCGAGAACCTCTATCTTCCTTGATCGTTGAGGTCCTCCCTCACGCATAGCCAATGGCACCAATGCCTTATTCTTAAGCCTTGGAGAAATCCTTGGGGAGGGAGGGGGGGTGCTCACTTCGCTCGCACAAAAGGAACAAAGCTTTTTGCATCAAACTACTCTTATTCCAGTGAAGTATTTCGATGCTAACGCACTACAGTGCGCTCTCTTCTAGAGAGCTCCAGGACGATATGCTCGGAGTAGGAAATTGAGCTCCTTGGGCCGCACACACTACTTCGCACAGATGCTATAGAATACACAGAAAACACAGTACACAGGGAGCATGAAGACAGACTTCTTAGGTCTTACAGATGTGGTCGAACTTACAGTCTGTGACTGACCAGGGCACTATATGTTTTATTAAAGAACATATACAAGGAAGTGTCTGGTGGTCGTTTGGCCTTTCACATGGACACTAACGGTAACAAATCACACTAAGCACATTGAGGTGCATTATCATTATGTGAGGGAGAGGTTCTCTGCTGGAGAGATCAGCTTCGCATGTGTGCCCACACAAGAGAACATTGCAGACCTTTTCACGAAGGCGTTGCTAGGGAGAAGTTTGAAGCTTTCCAAAAAGCTTTGGGCTTACTTCCTTTTTGTGGATTGATTCCACATAGCTTGGTACTTCCTTATAGATGGGTGCTAGATCCTTGTTCACACCATCACTCCCAAGTGGGATTTGTTAATATATTTAGGTAGTGATGTGTGTAACACACTAGGATTATCGGGGCACGTTTTTTCCTCTTTAGGAGGTTTTTTTCCCCCCAGCTTGTATATACACCTATAGCCCTAATGGGTTACTTATATTTGTACATTCTAGTGGTAATACATTCAGTATTATGTGTTGTGCTCCAAGCTTCTTCTTCTTCCTTGTGTTGTTCGCATGCTTCCGTAGACCTCGAACTCCAACAATTTATACAACTCTATCAGGCGAGGATGCATGCTTGCTTCACTACTTTTTTCTATCGCTCTTCATGCTCTTAGTTGTATAGCTAAACATCATGTCCTTAGTGGCTTGATGACTATGAGGCTTTTCGTCAATACAGTAATGTGTCTTTACACAATGACCCTATCAATATCACTACATTTTTCGAATATTTTTATGGGCTTCAAACAGTTTTTGGTTTTGGCTAAAATCTGTCAGCATGTAAAATGGGCACCCTCCGTTGTGATCGGGGGGGGGGGGGGGGGAGGGGGGGGGATATATGTCTTCTGATTTTAATGCATTTTTGGCTAAACGTGGGATAAAACACCAGTGTATAGTGCCGTATACACCTCAACAGAATGGAGTTGCTGAACGGAAGAACAGGTCTCTCATGGAGATGGCAAGGTGTATGGTCAAGAGTCAGGCTTTACCTCATAGTTTCTGGCTTGAGGCTGTCATGTGTGCAGCATATGTACTCAACAGGTGTCCCACTAAAGCGTTGTAGTCTATCACTCCATATGAGGCTTGGCATGACCGCAAGCCATCTTTTGCTCATCTGCGTGTTTTTGGTTGTTTGGCATATGCACTAGTGCCCGAAAAACATCGCAGAAAATTGGATGATAAGGCAGTAAAATGTATTTTTGTTGGGTACAGTTCTGAAGTAAAGGCTATCATCTGTATCATCCACAGACTAAATGCATTCTGGTTAGCCGTGATCCTGTCTTTGTGGAAGATGCTATTCAGCCATTGCTTTCATGTACTAAGGAGACATCTGTTAGCTCCAAAGACATGTATGATACCTTGATGCCTCTTTTTACAGGTGGACAGTCTAGTGCTGGTCCTAATGAGGCAACTTCTCAGCCTTTGCAGGTTTCATATGATGATGCAGATCATTCCATTTCTCATGCAGATTTACATGATGCACTTGTTGATGAGAGAGCTGATATTGAGCAGGCAAAAACTATGCCAAAATGGCTGGTGAAGACTTTGTGTGACAGCAAATTAGATGCACTTTTGTCATATCGTACTCGTTCAGGCTCTCATAGTGCCTCCTTTGCATCAGATTGCTATGCTATGGCTGCGTCTAGTCTCTGTGATGAGAATGAGCCTGTTTCTTTTGATGAAGCACAGAATTCAGAAAATTGGATGGCTGCTATGCAATCTGAATATGATGTTATAATGAAGAATGGTACATGGTCCTTATGTGACTTGCCTCCTAGCAAGAAGGCCATTGGCACTAAGTGGGTATACAAGCTGAAGCGTAAACCTGATGGTACAGTTGACAAGTATAAGGCTAGGCTTGTTGCAAAGGGTTATGCACAGGAAAGAGGCATTGATTTTGATGAGACATTTGCACCTACATGACGTATGACTACTGTTCGGAGCATTTGTGCACTTGCACCCCATCATGGTTGGAATGTACATCAGTTGGACATTAAAACAGCATTTCTGAATGGTGACTTGCATGAAGAAGTGTATGTTTTTCAGCCCCGTGGCTTTGTGCAGAAAGGGCATGAAAACCAGGTATGCAGGTTAAAGAAGGCGTTATATGGTTTAAAGCAAGCACCACGTGCTTGGTATGAGAAGATACATGCCTATCTAATTGCACATGGTTTTGAGAACAGTCCAACTAAAAGCACCTTATATGTTAAGCATGCTAATGATGTGCTTCTGATCATTGTTGTCTATGTTGACGACATGCTGCTCACTGGTCCTATTGAGAAGCATATTGCTGATTTTAAGGCTGATTTGCATGCCTCATTTGAGATGTCTGATTTGGGGCATTTGCATCACTATTTGGGCATTCAGTTTATGCAAGTTGATGGTGGAATGGATTTGTGTCAAACAAAATATATTGACACATTATTGCAGCGTTTTGGCCTTGAAGACGGTAAGCCTATTGCCACTCCTATGGAGACAGGTTTACGATTGAGTCTTCATGATGCTGGAGATGCATTTGATGATGTTCTCTATCAGCAAGCTGTTGGATGCTTGATTTACTTATGCATTACTCGGCCAGATATTCATTTTGTTGTCTCACAGATGAGTAGGTTTATGCATTGCCCACGAGTCACGCATTGGAAGGCGGTTAAGCGCATCTTTCGCTACTTGAGTTATACTCGGCTACTTGGGTTGTTTTATCCCAAGGGGGGATCACTACCGCCAGTTTTGCATGCTTTTTCTGACTCAGATTGGGCTGGTTGCTATGACACTAGTGTGTCCACCAGTGGTTTTTGCTTCATGCTTGGTAGCTCATGTATATCTTGGTTGAGCAAGAAGCAGCCTACTGTGGCCACTTCCAGTTGTGAGGCTGAGTATAGGGCAGCTTTCACAGCGATTGTTGAGTGTGTGTGGCTCACACGCCTTATGGCTGATTTCGGTGTTGGTCAGTCTTCTGCCACCACCATCTTCACTGACAATCAGAGCGCATTGGCAGTTGCAAGGAACCCTGTGTTCCATGCTCGCACTAAGCACATTGAGGTGCATTATCACTATGTCAGGGAGAGGTTCTCTGCTCGGGAGATTAACTTGGCATATGTGCCCACGCAGGAGAACATTGCAGACCTTTTCACGAAGGCTCTGCCTAGGGAGAAGTTTGAAGCTTTCCGCAAAGCTTTGGGCTTACTTCCTTTTGTGGAGTGATTTCCACATAGCTTGGAACTTCCTTATACATGAGTGCCAGCTCCTTGTTCACTGCATCACTCCCAGGGGGGATTTGTTGATATATTTAGGTAGTGATGTGTGTGAACACACTAGGACCATCGGGGCACTTTTTTCCCTCTTTAGGAGGTTTTTTTCCCCCAGCTTGTATATACGCCTATTGCCCTAATGGGCTACTTATCTATGTGCATTCTCTAGTAACACATTCAGTATCGTGTGTTGTGCTCCAAGCTTCTTCTTCTTCCTTGTGTTGTTTGTGTGCTTCCGTAGACGTCTAACTCCAACAAGATGCTCAAGCAAGGAGCATTATCTACATGGCAATCAATGACTATCTCTTTCCACACATCAGAGAGCTAGAGAGTGCAACTCATATATGGAATGCTATGGAGGAACATTTTCAAAATACAACAAAGTCAAGGCATCACTATGGGAAAAACTTACAACTTTCAAAAAGAAAGCTTCAAAATCAATTTTTGATTTAGTAACAAAGATGAAAGATATTGCAGATTGCTTAGGTGCAGTTGATAAAGACATTGAAGAATATAATTGGTAAAATAGATGTTTATAGGACTAAGAGGAGATGAATGTTGGCATAATAGTGAGAACAATGGAAATTACAATCAGAACTACAATCAATGAGGTAGAGGAGGAAGAAACCAACGAGGTGATTTTACAGGTAGAGGTGGTAGAGATATATATAGAAGAGGAGGTGGAAGAAACTTCTAAAATCAATCTTACAACAACACTTACTACAACTATGCATCAGATCAAAAGAAGGATTCAACTTTAATCATGAATGCTACACATGAAGCAACAAATGAAGACCAAAGAGTATTCTACATTGACTTAGGATGTAGCAATCACCTAAGTGGCAACATTGCCTTGATGATTGACATGGAACAAAAGGTGAATGGATACAGTTCAAACAGGAGAAAATACCAACCATAAAGTGTAGAGCATACGATCAATAAGGACAAAGTATGAAAGTATACTTCTAGGTAAGGTACTCTATTTTCCTACAATTCCAAAGAATTTAATCAATGTAGGATAAATATTTGAGAAAGGCTTTGAAGTCAGAGTCACTAATGATGGAGTTTATGCTGAAAATCCAAATAAAGAATATAAAAGTATTGTTGCATGTAAAAAAAAAGAAGGAAGATGTTTTACTGTCACGGTACAAAGTAATGTAGGACATGCTTTGTTCACTTATGGAAGCCAAAAGATGGCTGACTTGGACCTTGGGCATAAATGATTAAGTCATTTCAATGAGAGAGGTATAAAAAACATGGCAAAGAATGGTTCAGTGCTAGGTCAACCCAATATTCAAGGCCAACACATGACATACAAGTCTAAAGCTTGCCAATTAGGTAAAGCACACAAACGGTCATATAAAAAGAAGGGATTTATGCTTACCAACAAGCTTGAATTAATTCACACAGATGTGTTGGGTCCTTCAAAGGATTATAGTATCAATGGATCCACATATTATGTTTTGTTTGTAGATAATGCAACAAGATGGATCACACTCTATGTGATCAAGGAAAAATCAAAAGTGTTTAATACATTTAAACATTATCATGCATATGCAAAAATGATTAGAAGACATAAGCTCAAAAGATTGAGATCCGATGGAGGGGAAGAGTATTTTTCCAAAGAATTTAATGACTACTTATGTAATGCAGGTATATAAAGAGAAGTAACTTGCAAGTACTCTCGTCAACAAAATGGAGTTGTAGAAAAGAGGAATAGAACACTTGTGGAATTTAGAAGATCCATGATGAAGGGGAATAATCACCCTAATTACTTATGGGCAAAAGTTGTTAACACAACAACCTATCTTGTAAATAGGTTACCTTGTAAAGCTTTTGGATGGTAAAACCCCTTACTAAGCATGGTGGAGTAAGAAACTTACTCTTGATCATTGCAAACTTTTTGGATGTTTAGCATATGCTTATATTCCATCTCAATTGAGACATAAGCTAGAACCTAAAGTAGAGAAGTATGTCTTCATAAGATATGATGATAAACAAATGGGTTAAATGTTGTGGATTCCATCCACAAAGAAATTTCTTGTTTCTAAAGATGTAACATCTCATGAACAAAGTACATGGTATACACGTTCAAATAATATTCATGTAGATTTTGAAGAATTCATGAAGACAAAAAAGGAAAGTCAAAGACGCAAGTATATGAAGATGAAAGTTATGATAAAGATGGAGATGAAGATAGAAAAATATTTGATCCAGAGCATGATGAGGCAGAGACTTCAAGGAGTTCACAGATAACAAGGTCTTCAAGAGACAAAGACCAACCTATAAGGTATAGCTATGATACTTCTTACATCACAACTAAGGATTATCCATACATATTGAGGAGAGATCAAGATCCATCAACATATGTAGAAGCTAAAGGTAAAGAGAATAAGGAAAATGCAATGAAGGAAGAGCATGATGTTCTGCTTGAGAATGATACATGGGACTTGATGCCTAGACCAAGAAATCAAAAGTTAATTGGATGTAGATGGGTGTATAAGACAAAGAGATTTGCGGATGGAAAGGTTTCTAGATATAAAATTGTACTAGTGGTCAAAGGATATGCTCAGACACAAGGTGTGGACTATGATGAAATGTATATTCTAGTGGCAAAAACGTCTACCATTAGAATAGTGATAGTTATTGCAGCTTGCAAAGGATGGAAGCTATCACAATTGTATGTAAAAAATTGTTTTCTAAATGAAAAAACGTTCTAGATGAAGTATATATGGAGCAACTAGAAGGCTTCGACGATTCCAATGGATTAGATTGTGCATGTAAGCTCAAAAGAGTTTTGTATTGTTTGAAGTAGGCCCCAAAGGCTTGGAACTACAGACTGTGAAGTTCTTAAATGAGCTTGGATATCAAGCATCAAAGGCAAATAGTAGCTTGCTAGTGAAAACAAGTGAAGATAGGTGCATATATATTTTTATCTATGTTAATGATATTATACTTATAGGTATAGATAGCAAAGGAATCCAAAAGCACGAGAAGCAAAAGGAGAAGGAGTTCATGATAAGTGACTTGGGAAATTTATCCTACTTCCTAGGAATGGAGATTATCTACACTCAACATGGAGTGTATGTTACATAAGAAAGGTACTTGAATAATCTTTTGTTAAAGTTCATTATGGAAAGTTACATAATCTCAACCACCCCATCGAGGTAAATCATAAGGTAAGTGGATATGGAGGTGGAGAATTCAAAGACATGATGATGTATCAAAGTTTTATAGGTAGTCAGGTTTATGCTACCTTGACAAGACCAGATCCTTCATATGGAGTTGGTGTTTTGTCACAATTCATGCATTTATCCAAATAAAACTCATTGGATTGTAGCACAAGGAGTGCTAAGATACACCAAAGGAACTTCTAATAAAGTTTTGTAATATGGTTTCATTCTAACACTAGAATCAAAGTATTTGGTGACGTAAATTGGGTCGGTAGTATAGATGATAGAAGATCTACTCATGGATATTTATGCTACATTGGAGATAAGCTAGTATCATGATGTTCAAAGAAGCAACACACAGCTGCTTTGTCATCCATTGAGGCTGAGTATAAAGGAATGGTAGAAGCAGCAAAGGAAGTCATATGGATGAAGAATTTGATGAAGAGTATTGGAGTTGAGCAAGGGGTTCCAATTATACATGGTGATAACATGAGTTCACAGTACTTGGCAACTAATCCTATTTTTCATGCTAGGACTAAAAATATTGAGATTTTTCCTGAGGGAAAAGGTACTTGATAGAGAAATTGAAGTCACATATACTCCAACAAAAGAACAGCTAGCAGATATGTTAACTAAGAGTCTAGATGGACCTAAGTTACAAAGATTCAAAGAGCTGGCACGAATAAAGAAGAAGAGCATAATCATAATAACTGATTGAGGAGGAGTTGTTGGTGCATACCAATCATGAATTGGTGCTTATGAAAGTTAATAAAGTCAAGCAAGAGCATGGACAAAGACAAAGAGAAGTTTGGTGCAAATAAAGATCAAGAGGAATAAAGGAAGCAATGGATAGAAAGCATGAGACGTGACTGAGCATCTATTCACTTCAAGAGGATCCTAATTAGTGTATTATAGTTCGTTTACTAATAAAGCAAGTGAATAACAATGTATTTTTCATGATCCACTTACGAATCCATGGCTATATAAGTCAATTATGACTGCAGAAATTAAGAGATTTCATTCTCATAGAAGAGGTAGAAGTGTCGAGTGAAATGTATAGGATTAGAGCTCAGTCTAATTCACATTTCTCCCATGATGATCATGTGGATTAAAAATCCTTATACATAGATCTAATTCAATAGTAAAGCAAACATTGGTAAAAATATCATGTCCTAATTCCTTTTATAGAGTGTGTATGACTCATAGGAACATTCATATGTCAACTCTCTGAAGTGGAGACTCAAAAATGGCACATCTCATCCATTAATGCTTTGGTCAGATCTCAGTGATGCATGTAAAGGCTTTTGTATTTAAGCACTAAAAATCTAATCTGAGAGATAAGTAAGTTGTTTTCAAAAGCATTTTGAAAAATAGGTTTTAGTTTGAGAGAAATCAGAGGTTGAAGTCACCTATGTCAAAATGGCCATTTTTGAACATTAGTTTTAGACATACTTTTGATCTTAGTGATTAATAAAAGTTTCGTTTGTTTTAACCAGAGATTTATTGTACCTCAAGGTTGTGCAAAGATCATATAAATATTCTCATATAATTTGGAGCATTAAAATCTATGACATTTTCATGTAATGAAGTTGAATCTTGAGGCAAACTATTGAAGAAGAACACAAGTTCTAAAATTGAAGAACGAGGTATAGTTTAGTCTTGAACTTGGAAAGATTTGAAGTAATTGATGTAAAGTCTTGTTTATACTTGACACAGAGGTGTTCTTAAGTCAAGATAGATTTGACATTGGGGATTTGAAGATCTCCATCACTATTAAGGTATAATTTTTTATTTTTCTATCTTTTTTTTATATATACACACATACACATACACATACACATACACATACACATACACATATACATGCATATTTATTAACTTATATATGTTTATTCATATCACTTTTTTCATGAACTTAAAGGTTACTATTTGAAAAGTTTTTACCAAGCAAGAATATTATTCCTACATGGCATGACAAAATGAAGAAGATAATCAACAATCTTCAAGGTATAGATTATGAGTGTATACATGCATGTCCTAACAATTGTCTTTTGTATAGAGGTGAATATGTGCTCCTCTCATTGAAGATTTCCAAGAGTTATGGATGGGTATTAGTATCATTGATGTATGGAAAAACATTAATCAAAGGTACATTATGGTTCATGGAATTATAGCTTGGACTATACACAACTTTCCAAGATATGGTGTCTCTTCAGATAATGATATAATTTTTTCATTTAATATGTATACAATTATATATGAGTTAATATAATTATATTTTTATGGTTTTTATGATGCATGAATATCTACTAAGGGATATTAGGCTTCTCCTTATTATGGTGATTGGTTGAGATCAGTTTATAGTAAGAATCTCAACAAAAATATTTATCTTCGACATCGATGGTTCTTGCCTGATGATCATGTATTAAGATGCAAAAGAGAAGTGATACATTTTAATGGAAAGATTAAAGCAGGTCAGTGTCCAAAACCAATGACACCTATAGATTGGTATCGAAAATGGACATATGGATCTCTTATAGATCCACAATCCGAAATCTTCACTAATGATGAAGACAATGAGAATATGAAGATTAGAGGTAAAGAAAAATTGGCACTAGCGGTATTCTTTACAGTATTGGAGAGAGTTAGAGATCTGTCATCTTCTTGATCCTATGCTTATATTCAAGAATAATGTTTATTCATTATGACAATATCTTCTTGGATTAAAAGCCACAATAACATCAAAAAATGATTCAAAGGATCAAAACTCAAAACAAAAATTTTGAATTACAATTAATTGTCCCAACAAGAGAACGAACTCCATAGTTGAAGTTGTCCTTGTGGAGCAATGAAATGAGGAAGTCTAGTTGTAAAAGAGACCCTACAGTCACACCATGATATAAGAAAGGGTCTCATAATTCTGGACACACCCATAGAAACATGTCTTGTCCTTGTAAAGTTAATCATGTCTAAAAAATCCCTTTCCCTTTATAGCTCTAGTAGATTCAAAAGCCTCCTCATGTTTCATTGATGAGGGTTTGGTTAAGAAACATGGAATTCCAGTACTTCCGAAGAACAAACCAGTAGTAGCTGAGCTAGTAGAAGGACAACCTATATCATCTGGGAATATAATCATGGAAACCATACCATTAAGAGTACACCTTGGTGACCATGATTCCCACATATGTTTCAATGTAATATCGAGTCCAGTAAATCTCGTTATCATCGGAATGACCTCTTGAAAAAAACATAATCCAAAAGTTAATTGCGAAAAGAATAAAATCACCCATCGTGATATCCAAAAGAACCCGACATATGTCAAAGCCAAAGCCTTCATACATGCAGTATGGAAGGAACCGACATAAATTATCTATTCCATACCAACTCAAGAGCCTAAGAAAGATGATTCAATGAAGCTACCAAACCTATACCAAGGTTTTGAAGATGTTTTTGAAAAGAAGAATGCAGATATCCTCCTAGAGAATAGACCTTATGATTGTGCCATAGAACTTCAAGAGGGAGCACAACCACCCTTCCGACCAATCTATAGGCTATCCCTAGAGGAACTTACAGAATTATGTAAGAATATTGATGGGAATCTAGCCAAGGGGTCTATCAAACACACGAAGCCTCCTGCAGGAGCCCATATCCTATTTGTAAGAAAAACGAAACTCTCCGAATGTGTATAGACTATTGTGGATTGAATAAAGTCACAATAAATAATAGAAATCCTCTACCACTTATATCAGAGCTCTTGGAACACCTCGAAAAAGCAAAATTCTTCACGAAGATTGACCTTCGAGGAGCTTACAATCTTGTAATGATGAATAGATTAGAAGACAACATTCTGAATAAGGTATGGGCACTTTAAATATGTAATTATGCCATTTGGTCTCACAAATGCTCCAGCTGTCTTTCAACATATGATGAATGATATCTTTCGAAAGTATTTAGATTATTTCTTGGTAATATATCTTGATGATATCTTGATATTCTCCAAGAATCTAGAGGATCATGAATATCACGTAAAGATAGTCCTAGAGAAACTAAGAGAAAAAGGTTTATATGAAAAATTAGAGAAGTCCTCTTTCCATCATACAAAAGTGGAGTTCTTAGGGTACATTGTATCAGAGGAAGGGATCTTTATGGACCCTAAAAAGATTGACACAATGCTTCATTGGCAACCACCTTCATGTGTTCGAGATGTACAATGTTTTCTAGGGTTTGCCAATTTTTATAGGATATTCATCAGACTTTGCCCTAGGGGCCATTCTATCCCAATATGGACATTGTTAAATGCGGGTCTCCCATCAGAGACGCGTTTAAACATATATCGGGTTCTTGGGAGTGGAAGGGGTCTGTTAAATAGAGGCCCTATACTTGATTTTCCCAAATCCACTCACTCACATGATCGTAAAAATCTCTATCAATACAATTTACTTATCAAGACTCTGGGTACACTCTTACAATCTTACTATCTGTAATCAGACTCTTCCAAAATCTACCGATTACAATCCAGTTGATGCGTTCTCAACAGACAGCGGTGAAACTATCATTACCGTAATACAGACTTACTTTGTCTAACTTAAGAGCTGATCCAAACGAAATTATTGTAAACAACAGAGATAATAACAGTAACTCAATCTGTACCGTACAGGTGCAGATAATCAAACAGAACAGAAAGACACAGAATAACTCAGAGTTCTCAAACACACCACGGAAACTACACAGACATCATCAACCAGACGAACAGTCTGGCGACTCCTCTGAGTGTCACCGAAGCGTCTTTTTTCATTGATTTATATAAATGTTACAACATCAATGAAGGTTACAACATTCGGAATGCATCAGCAAAGGTATGTAGAGTTATAACTACCCAAGATGGTAATGAGGTTATTGGCCAACTCTGCTCCGTAGCAGGTGTGGCAGCGATGGCGGCAATGATTTGGGCGTAAAACGGGTGACAATCCATTGAATGCCAAGGCAGTTCAGCGAAATTGGCCAACCCACGAATTCGCAATAACTCACCTACATCTGCGGGGAGTCCATCACGGAACGTAGCAAAGTTTGCTAACGCTTCCATGTTGCGCACACACACAAGCACAGGAACACAATTGCACAGGGTATACAAAGAGCACAAGCACACAAAACACACAGACACAATAGCGATTGACAGTGGAATGAAAAAGGTTAAGTAGATACTTGGCAGCGGGAAGGAATTGAAATTGTTAATCATCACGCGATGTTGAAATGATAACCTCATAACTTCGGTGTGCATGCATGAGCAGAACGATAATGCAAGACGGCTCTAGATCATAATTAGGTATGAAACGAGGATATTTACAGACTTATTTTATTAATCACACAAAACTAAAAAGGAAAAGAAAAGAAAAAAGAAAAAATACGCGGGCAACCGCGGAATACTTTAGTGCGAATCGGGCGCTTGATGATACGGCCGCAACTTTGAACCATTTATCACTTTCGGAAGAGGAATTCCGGTCAAAGTAGCCAACCAAAAAGTTGTTGGGCCCACTTGTTCCGTAATCCGGTAAGGATCAAACTAGCGTAACTTGAATTTTCCAATAGAGCGATTTGATTTTGCATTATAAAACAGCACAAGTTGCCCTACTATAAAAACTGGAGTTTTTAGATACCGGTCATGTGTACGAGCTTGCCGCAACTGCACTTCTTGAAGAGTCAGAAAACTTTCCCAGCGATGCTCATCTAGTTCTCTGAGTATGTCCAACCGAAACGGCAAAGAATCTTCAGGTAACAATTTCTGGGAGATGGCCATACGTAAGCTTGGTACTACAAGCTCCATTGGTGCAATTACCTCCATTCCATATGCAAGTTTGAAAGGAGTCAGTTCGGTGGCAACTTTGTAAGTATTCCAGAATCATCGACTAACTGCAAGAGTTGTTGTATAGTAGCTTCATCCTTAGCAGCAGTATCCTCTGTCTCTACTTCTTCGGTCGTAGGCGCCACCGTACAAACTGCCGGATTCCAGTTATCTACAACAGATTGTAAGTCGACAGTTCCGAAGGAAATCAAATCAATGTTATTCTTTCAAAATTCTTCTTCTTCATCATCGGATAACCCATCTAGCATATGGACCGGTTCTACTACATATGGTCTAGCATGTAGTTCACAGGGCTGAATAGCATCTAATTTTATAATATATTTTCGATTATTGTCCTTGAAAGTGAGTTCTTGTGTAGACCAATCCTATATAACCTTAGCTTGTTTCAACCAAGGACGGCCGAAAAGAAGATTATAATCAAGACTAGACTCCGGTAGTTCTAAAACTACAAAAGTCATCTTAAAAGTTGTACCCTGCAAAGTGATTGGGACATTCCCTACAAGTCCTACTGGGTGGACTCTGGATTGGTCGGCCATTCTAACAAAAAACTGGACAGGTTCAATTTCGGTCCAGCCTAACTTTTTACAAAGTGCTGCAGTAGCTATGTTTACACCAGATCCACCATCAATTAGTACTTGAGTAATCTTATGATTTTTGTACCATACCGTAATTAAAGGACCGAATGATCCACCGTAGAGTCAGTTTCTGGTTGTACTGTCGCTGTTGCTGGAATGCAGGAAGACGTAGAACTGAACTGCTGCTAGAATTGTTGCCGAACTCCTGATACTAATGCCAGTAACTGTCCAAGAGGAAGAGTAATGGATGCCTTAGATAAAATTTCCCATGCCTGATCTACTTGCCTTGTATTTTTTACTGATTCTGAAGACGATGCATCGGTTACTGGGATCGACTCTTGCTCCTGCGCGATTTCCTTTGGCAGCAGAACTTGTCTCATCAGAATTGGATCTGGAAACACTGGAGGTTCTATGGTGGTCCACTGACTAGCTTTGTCATACATTCTTTGTTGCTCACGAATACCTGGTTCGAATACTTCAGCTGCTGGTTGTAGTGTCTTACCGGATCGGGTCTGAACTACTACGGCTTGTGTTTCTATTGGTGTGATATGAACCATATTTGTCATTGGGTTCTGACGCTCTTTTTTCCTTTGATCATATTCGGCTGCATCTTTACAGAATCTTTTGATGTGACCAAATTCACCGCAAAAATGACAGCGAGGTGGTGGCAAGGCATTACCTTATGTTCCTGTTTGCCAACGATTTCCATTATAGTTGGTATTCCTCTTTCCTCTATAATTTTTGTATCCTTGCTGCTGATTATTTCTCCTCTGAGGGGGTAAATAGTGGGTGGCAGGTTGTCCTGGTTCTTGTATAATTGCATTTACTGTTGTTGTTCCCTGCACTTTGGCGTTATAGGCACAGTTTTCGGTGGAATGTCCGTTTGTATTGCAGATAGCGCAATACATTTGATTAAGTGCACAAGTGGCACTAGTATGCCCTGGATTCTTGCACGTGGTGCAGTACATTTGTCTAGCCTGATCTTCTGCAATATTTTTACTGGATTTTAACCACTCCAAATCTTTGGTAAAACCTCCAACCTTATTCTCGAGTTGCAGGGCCATTGCAATAACCGCATCTAGCGTCATAGCTCCCACACAACGAATGATCATAATCTGTCGGAGCTGTGGAGTCAAACCATTAATAAACCACTGTGTGATGACATCATCCGATAGGTTTGCATGGGCCGATGGTAGTTGTCTCAAATGAGTTCTGAATAGGGTGGCATATTCCTGCACTGTTTGATTCAGCTTCTGTCTATTGTTTTGCAGGTAATCAAAAATTTCGGCAGGGTTCTTCTTTAGCCGGAATCTCTATAGAAACGCATCTCTTACTGCTTCATAGGTACTGAAATGGTTGATATCATATTCGGTAAGCCACGTGGCGGCTTCATTGACTAGTGTTGACTCGAATACTATGGCGTTGTACGCTGGATCGGGTGGATGATTAAGTACTGCATAACTAATTTCAAAAGTTCGTACATGAGCATCAGGATCATCACCTGGAAATCCACCGAATTTTGTGTAGGTAACTCCTGTCAGAACCGGACGAGGTGGAAGTAGATGTTGTTGTTGCTGTTGCTGCTGTTGTTGTTGTTGTTGTTGCCCACTCATGGTGCTTGCTGTTGTATTGTTACTATCTCCTGAGTTCCGAGGTCGAATTTCTTGATCGTCGGAATCTGTATCGTCAGCCAGTGCACTCTCCGGCTTGATAATATCGTTCAGTCTCTTTCGATTTTCACCTTCGAATAAGCTACCTTCCTCCTTGATATCAAATGTAGGGAAGCTTAATCTGAATAATGGAAACCAGAATGAAGACGCACCAAGAAATGGTAAACCGTCATCGGGAGACTGTGAACTCTCTGTAATTGGGACCGAAGTATCACCGGAATTTGTCCAAATTTTACCAAAACAAGGTATTTTTTCACCTTCACTGATTTCTTTGGCTAACACCCTTCTATCCTCAGACAAATTTGAATCTTGTCCAGATGGTATTAAGTTAACTGCATACTGCATCCTAGTAGACTCTGGAGTTACTATATCTTCGACAGATTGTGCCAAAATTGCACCAAAATCTACCGAAATTACACTACGTTCCACCGGAATGCTACCGGAATCACTACTATCGGTTTTCGCTTCCTTGACAACTGGGCTTAGCAAATTAGGTATCGCCCAATACAGTTTGTTTCTCCTATACTTCGGGTATGTTACACCGGAACGAGTAACTGGCATATATCACGTTTGCAATACTTTGCGTATTACTCGTCGATTCACAATCTATGACCACTTTCTCACAATCAATTTACAACGCTCTGGTGCCACTTTCCCATAGACGGCGCCAGTCAGAGACGCGTTTAAACATATATCGGGTTCTTGGGAGTGGAAGGGGTCTATTAAATAGAGGCCCTATACTTGATTTTCCCAAATCCACTCACTCACATGATCGTAATCTAACATTAAAAATCTCTATCAATACAACTTACTTATCAAGACTCTGGGTACACTCTTACAATCTTACTATCTGTAATCAGACTCTTCCAAAATCTACCGATTACAATCCAGTTGATGTGTTCTCAACAGACAGCAACGAAACTATCATTACCGTAATACAGACTTACTTTGTCTAACTTAAGAGCTGATCCAAACACAATTACTGTAAACAACAGAGACAATAATAGTAACTCAATTTGTACCGTACAAGTGCAGATAATCAAACAGAATAGAAAGACACAGAATAACTCAGAGTTCTCAAACACACCACGGAAACTACACAGACATCATCAACCAGACGAACAGTCTGGCGACTCCTCTGACTGTCACTGAAGCGTCTTTTTTCATTGATTTATATAAAGGTTACAACATCAATCAAGGTTACAACATTTACGCAATGACCTTTCGGTTCGTTAAGAGTCAGATTTTACAATTGCCAATCCGGCGGCTTACAACATGATGAACACCTACATCTAGTTGCATATCATTCAAGGAAATTTTTCCCTCTGGAGATTAATTATGAAATCCATGATAAAGAACTTCTTTCCATAGTGGATGCATTTGATACCTGGCATCACCATCAAGAACCTATAGTATCTTATGAACACCTGCATCCTCAATAGAAGGAAATATCAATGGAGTAACTTTTTATCCAGGCTTGACTTTGTCATCACAGATTGTCTAAGACCTCAACAATGTGAGTTAGATGCCTTATCAAGAAGATCTTACCTTGCACCAAAGAAGGGTGAAGAGACCTTTGATCAACAAGAGAGTGTACTACTAAAGCCTAAGCATCTCCAATTAGCAGTTATCTCTTCAAGTCATCATGAAGATTCAGCCTTGAATCATTTGATCCGTGAGACTCTACCATGAGATGAATTATTTTGAAACGTTAAACAAAAAACTCAAGAAGTAAATGAATTCCAAGAAAAGGAGGGGTTACTAATCTATAAGAACCTATTATATGTCCCTCCAAGAAAGCCCAAGATCCAAGTACTTTAATAACATCTAACAACCTTTTCGCAGGACATTTTGGAGTGAATAAATCAATTGAACTCATATCAAGGGATTTTGGGTACCTCGAATATGGAAGGAAGTCAAAGAATATATCCGATCCTGTGATACTTGCAATAGATCTAAGGTATCACAACATAAACCTCATGGTGTCTTGCAATCCTTACCTATTCTACAACGGCCATGGGCTTCATTATCTATAAATTTCATCACTGATCTACTAAGGTCTAATAAGTACAATGCCATTCTTGTTATAGTGGATAGACTTACAAAGATGGTACACTTCATTCCAACTATCAAGAAAATCACAAAAGCAGCAACTGCAAGACTTTTTCTTAGATACATATTTAGGCTTCATGAATTTCCTAATGATATTGTCAGTGATCGAGGTTCACAATTCATATCCAACTTTTGGAACAATCTATGCAAGCTTCTTGGTGTTCAAGTCAAATTGTCTACAATCGATCATCCGCAGACTGATGAACAAAGAAAATGGGTGAATCAACTCCTAGAATAGTATCTCCATTGCACCATAAACTATCATCATAATGATTGGTTCACACTTTTATCCTTTGCAAATTTTTCATATAACAACATTGTTCATACATCTACCAACCATACTACCTTCTTGGCAAATTATGGACAACATCCAAGGATGGGTATACAACTCTCAAATCATGTTAAGAACCTAGCTACAAGAGATAAGGCCCAGTAGGCCCAGTACCTTATGGACATTCACAAAGAACTCAAGGAAGAGATCCATAAAGCTAAAGAACAATATAAGTACTATGCAGATCAACATCGTGTTCAGAATCCATCATATCCAAATGGATATAAAGTGTGGTTACTTAGAAATAATTTCCAGACTTCAAGGCCTTGTGCAAAGCTAGATTATCAGATATTTGGTCCATTCACCATCTTGGCCAACATTAATCCAATCACTTTCAAGCTCTAGTTACCAAGTATCATGAGAATACATCCCGTTTTCCATGTATCTATGTTGGAACCATATCAGATTTCACCATCTAGGGAGGAGATACCTCCTATTCCTTTATGAGCTATCGAGATTGATGATCATGAAGAATTTGAAGCCGAGCATGTCCTAGATTCGAGAACATCCCGAGGAAGATTGGAGTACCTTGTTCATTGGAAAGGATATGACATCAGTGATCATACTTGGGAACCTGTAGAAAACCTTTAGAGAGCACCAATCAAGGTTCGAGAATTCCATAAGAGAAATCCAATGAACCCGAGACTAGAGAACATGAGTGCTCCTCATGGAACCCGTTGCTTGAGGGGGAGGTGATGTCATGGACAAAGGAAACGATCCTTAATCTCAGATTCTATATGACTTCCATATCTCATGATTGGTTTAGAATCAAGAGAAATCAATGCTTTTGTTGCATTGAAATATTGTTCCAAAATCCTAAGATCAATTGTCTACTTGCTAAATTCCGATATCTAGAGGTCCTATTCAAATTATTGATATCATTGATGACATCATCAGCTCATAACCACCCTTGGGAACTGCCCTCAAAATCCTATGTAAGGAGGCCTTATGAGTCTTGCCAATGCGAGTCTTCGGAGCTCAAGGAGTCGTAATCACCAAGTACTTTCAAGTTCTATTTCGAGTTCTAGCCTTGTCTCTTGCTCTATTCTTGTCTAGTCTTATATCTTGGATATCCTCTCTTGTCCTATTGTAATCTAATAGTATGAGATCCTTTCAAGTTATTTCTTGTAGCTAGTTCATCCTTTGAAGGAAGTTCTTGTAATCCAGAGATCTTGCTCCATACCTACAGTCCCAAGTTGTGGGATCTCCTATATTATCTCTAGATGAGTTATCAATACCTATCACTCCCAAGTTATGGGACTTCTTATATCAGCTACATATTCTTGTACTATTTTTCCTACATGAGTATTCTTGTAATCAAAAGTATATTTTCCAAATTTCTATCTAGTGAAGTCTAGAGCACAATCTAGTGCCCCCTGACACTATGTTTGATGGAGAAAGAGCTTCCAATGTCATTTTTTGATACTCATGTTCATTTATTAGTCCATCTTGTGGATGAAATAGAGATTATAGTTATTATAAACACTCGATGGATTTTTCGGGTCAAGCAATTTATGGGAATATTAAAATTTTATGTGTGATAAAGAGCAAAACCAGAACGATCTATGGCAAAGGGGGTGGATGCTTGAGGAGTGCATGTACTATATTAGTGAATACCTTGAAAGAGTTCATGAGGAAGCTCCACATGCATGGACCAATGAGTCTTCTTCGAAAATAACCGATGAGGTATCATCAGGTAAGGGAGCTCCATTTCAATTTATATTATAAGAAAAAGGTAAAATTTTTACTTTTATAGCATATAATAGTGAATGCATGCAAGCATTCATTAGTGAGCATGAATAGGAACTTTAAAATCTTCGAATAAAATACAGATAAATCTCGATGGTAATGAGAATACAAATATATCTTCTTTCACGGATTGTCTATATACTCATATGCAACAAGCCAATCAATCAATCCTGGGTGAGTAGAGGGAGTTTATGATAGGTTGTGAAAGAAATGTAATTTTATTTTCATAATATTATATTTTCTTACATATATGTATATTAGTTTCTCTTTAATAATTTAATTCTTATTACAGTCTTGAATGTTCACTAATATGTGGGCTTTTGCACAATATATTAGAATCAAAATGATTGATTCTTTACATAAAATAGAGGATTCTAGTATTGTTTCTTCTTTCAAGCAACTATCACATG